>OZ024902.1:72667443-72675093 GCA_964017125.1 Flabesymbios commensalis
GTGTATATGTTTACATAATTATTAATTCGTATTTGGATAAATCAAACTCCACTCACTGACCAATTCAGGGTGGCGGTCAATAGGGAAGTAACGTATATAATGAAGTTATTAAAAAGGTCATGTTTTTTATCATGTTTGTTAGTTTGTGTATCTGTCAGCAGGATTATTTACAAGGGCATGAATGGCTTTACATGAATTTTTTTACAGAAAATGAAATGAATCGGGCTTTAGGCCACCTTTTGTGCACATATAGGCTAAACTGGGCCAGGAGAACCTCCTGAGGATGGTGAGATGATTGAGATGACACTGTCCTCCAGTCACAGGATTCGAAATTCGAGCCCTGGCGGTCTGAGGCCAAGCACGCTACCTCTCGGTCACGGAGGCTCTCCACAATACTAACTTTCACACGTGGATGGGGAAGAAACATTTTTGTTTCTTTGAAACCGCCGAGACCGGGAACCGAACCCCGAACTCTGGCGTGAAAGGCAGCGGTGCTAACCACTACCCTAGGGCCCCCGCCCCTTTTTACAGAGATTTGTCTAGTACATTACCTCTTGGCGATGATCCAGATTTAAAACGATTTATGCACTTGTCTCGCTTTTAGTGGAATCTTATTGTCAGTCGTTGAATATTTAGATCCCTGGTTGATGATGAATTTCCTTGTGTGCGCAATCTAATCCATTTAAATCCAATAATTGAATGTAATTATGTTGACTACTAATTTACTTTTGAACAGTTTCAATGAGTAGTGTCAGGTTACAGTATTTTGCTAATATTACGTGGCAACAGACTTGTACTAGCTTCGTGAACTTAGACAATTTTATATATTTACCGTACTGCCCCTGGACATCCCTACCTGCCTCTCCAACAATGTCCACCACCTGCATCCCGCATCCCCTTCTTCAATTAGTCACCATGACAACCAGCAGTCGATGTGATTCTCGAGTTGGCATATTTTTGTCGCTGCATGTCTATCGCCTCCCGATTTTGGCTTAGCTCCACTCTCCAATCCCAGCAAGTTCATCCGGTGCTGGGTAAATGTTGTGCACCGTCTGCGATTTTGGCCCAATTTTATCAACATTGGAGGTGAACTCGTGTTGCTGATATGTACATCTACATTAATCCACATGGGAGGTGAACTCGTGTTGCTGATATGTACATCCACGTTAATACACATTTGAGGTGAACTCGTGTTGCTGATATGTACATCCACGTTAATACACATGGGAGGTGAACTCGTGTTGCTGATATGTACATCCACGTTAATACACATGGGAGGTGAACTCGTGTTGCTGATATGTACATCCACGTTAATACACATGGGAGGTGAACTCGTGTTGCTGATATGTACATCTACATTAATCCACATGGGAGGTGAACTCGTGTTGCTGATATGTACATCCACGTTAATACACATGGGAGGTGAACTCGTGTTGCTGATATGTACATCCACGTTAATACACATGGGAGGTGAACTCGTGTTGCTGATATGTACATCTACATTAATCCACATGGGAGGTGAACTCGTGTTGCTGATATGTACATCCACGTTAATACACATGGGAGGTGAACTCGTGTTGCTTATATGTACATCCACATTAATCCAAATGGGAGGTGAACTCGTGTTGCTGGTGAACTCGTGTTGCTGCGATGTACATCCACATTATTTCCACATAATGGGGCGTTGTGGTCATATACCACTCTTTAGCCTGGGCTTGTGTAGTAAAGAGTGGACTTAAAATAATAATAACGGTGACATACCTTGCAACTCAATGATGTGAGTATAATATAAAAATCTGCGAATTATGCCATTATAATTATACCAAAGAAAAAACAATCAAGTCCATTTTCAATAAAACGTGGTGTGAATTTGCAGCAAATCGGTAAATTATTGTGCAGTTAAAAAGAGAATGAATTGATGAGTGGATGGTATCAGTTGGAATATTTAATCGCATGAAAATTGCCAGCTGGCCTTAAATACGTTTGAAGCCCGCAGATTGAATGACAGCGGGCTCAAACCAGAAACCTTTTGGAGCGTAGGCCTATATGAGAGTGTGCGAGATGGGCTGATCGTCACCATACGTCTCGTAATGAAAGCCAACACGCTGAACTGCGAGTGCGAGAATGATCCATAAACAGAAAATATGCTCAATCATTTAAATATGTTTTTTTGGTAACCGCTGGTATACTGGTATAATAATAGTAATAGCGAGTGTTTGCTCGGGCGTTATGGTTATTTGAGGCCCACTCTGAGATTAGAGCCGGACCATAGCGCCCTTAAAACAAGCGCTATTAATCCAAATTAATCCAAATGGGGGGTGAACTCTATTTCTGTAAATCCAGTGGTGACTGATGAAGCATACAGACACAGTCAGCAGTGCAAACACTGATTTTGTCCGTTGTAGCCTTTAAACAACTGGCAATAGAGTGTCAGACAGTGTGTGTCTCACTTGGGATGAATGGAGTTAATAACCCTTAGCTATAGTCAATCTAGGGACAATCTGACCCGATGATAGCGGAGCTGTGGGAAATGCCACGGAGTTCCAGCATGAAATTGCATTGCGAAGCCCAAGTCTCTGGCCGTCTGGGCATGTCTTGGGGTTCATACCCAGAACCCCTTGTTGGGCGAGCAAAGGAAAAGTTCAAACGCTCTCAATAACCCACCATGCCCTATCACCACCACCCTCACATCATCATCTGTACGTCATTCATCGCATCAATTGACTACGACGTTTTTATCGTATAACAATTAGGGGCAGGCTGTACTGGTGGTCAAAATGTCGTATCTCCAAATTTCTCAGGTCACCGGCTTATTTTGAAGCCCTTGAGCTCCTGATCATTTTAAGACAAATTTTAAGAAGATCCGTAAAAAATTGAGTAGGTGCCGCCTATTTTTGTGTTTTTGCCAATTTTGGCGATATTATAGGAGCCGTGAAAATAGCTGAAATTCACCGATCGATTTCGGCCAGCCATTACATAACCTGTAATATCTGGAAAAGCTTTTACGTAATCTGTATATCTGTTGTTCTGGTAGATTAAAATGTCTTAATATTTGGTCCACTTGTTAAAAATATCATTCCATTCAAGACAAATACACTTTCGGTGGTCAACACTGTTAATTTTAGGTCATTCTGGGTCATTTGGAGTCATTTCGGGGTCATAAACTCTAAATACCTGTTTCCGCAATAAAGTTGGACTTCTTATTATCAGTGAACCAATTTCTCCTTCTTTGTTTCTTTGATTGAAATCACCATGCTTCATCAATCAATCCAATGAACTAATCCATTTTAAATTGATTTGATGTCACCGGTTTCAGGGATTTAGTCGAATCTGCCAAAAAAGTTGAGAAATGGCTGAAATACAGTGTAAAATACACATACAAGCAGTCACTACATTTTGTAATCTGTATATATCTGTGGTCTTGGTTCAATTTTCTTCATACATGTATTCGGTCCATTTAAGGTTAAAAACACCATCACACAAAATACAAATCTTAGGTTTTGGCTATAAATGTATAGTCAGAGGTAATTTAGATATCACTTTGACCAGATTGGGTCTAGTATTGGCTGTTTTGCTTTGGCTCAATCTATGCACCTGGGACGGTCATTTTTATCATTGTGTGTCTCTGTATGCTACTTCACCCCGCACAACTACCACTGCTTTCTCTCCTCTTTATTGCAATGCTTCCGCAGACACCTGTCCATCTCAGTAAAGGGTCCTCCCCAGTCTTTACACCACCGAAGGAGTATCTGCTGACCAGTATGCTTCTAGCCGCTGTCCTTTTTGAAGCAATATGGCTATCTTTGTGTAGTTCCTCGAAGTATATATCCTGTGAATGAACCCACACCAGCTCATCATCTTCCAGGATTCTGTCAAGATTCTTGTTTGTATGTTTAACAATGTTCTGCTGTAATTTGTAAAATCACGCGCCCCCTTGCCAGTAAAATTCCCCGCAGAAGATGAAACTGAGCAAGGGCAACTCAAGCCTGCCATTTCCTCACTAGACAGGAGATTCAACTGTGTGGCTCGGGGCTCCGTATGATTGCCGAAAGCATACTCACGACGATGCTGAAGTGCCAGATCCTGGGCTGCCCTCTGACACATAGTATTGGAAATGTGAAACTCCAGTGCAGATGTCGGACAGGATGGGATGAAAGAATGCTTGACAACATATTCGGAAAGTGGCTCTAGGTTGTCAGCAAGCAGCGCTTGATGCAGTGCGGGAAGACGTGTGACAAGTCCTTCCTTAGTACCGTAGGCCTACTGAGTTTAATCATGTTGAGGAAAGGCATAGTGACATGAAAAAAGAGAACCATCAGTGCAACCATGATGAAATCACAGGACAGGTAAAGATGGCATGCGTATAGTTGAGTACAGGGTGTCAGATCACAGCAGGGAAGAACTCTGAATGGAATGATGAATCTCACACATACCAAAATCACCATCCAATGCGGGATCGTGAGAAGGATCTCTATGCAACTGTATCACTGCATTTTCAGCCATTTTCTCAACTTTTACCTGCATTCAGCTAAGACTTTTGTCACTAGCTCAATCTTGGATAAGTTTCTTTCAAATTGGTCTTAAAATGTGCAATAACTATGTTGAAAAAGCATGATCATTATGATGATGTCAATCAAAGGAAATGAAAAAGGATGAATTAGTTCACTGATAAATACGGCAAATTTGATTGAAGAAAGTAATATTTTGAGTTTTTCACCCCCAAATGACTTTAAAATGACCTTAGAATGAGCTATAAATAATCATCTCATCAATTGACTACAACGTTTTTATCGTATTACAATGTCACGTTTGTGCCGAAAAGTGACGTAAAGCAAAGATTTACGCAATACTTTACTACTTACTTAAGTAAATACTATTTACTACTACTTAATAAGTGGACCACATATGAAGACAATTGGTCTACCAGAACAGCAGATACCGGTTATGTAATTGCTTGCTGTTATCGATCGTTGAATTTCAGCTATTTCATGTATTTTCTTGGCTCCTAGCGCCAAAAACATTAAAATAGGCGGCCCCTACCCAATTTAAAATGGATTGATTCTTTTCAAATTGGTCTTGATATCCTCGGTTGCTATGATGAAGCATGGTGATGTCAATCAAAGAAATGAAAAAGGAGAAATTGGTTCACTGATACAGTAAACTTTATTGCGGAAACGGATATTTTGAGTTTTTTTACCCCCAAATGACCTCAAATGACTACAAAATGACCCCAAAATGACCTAAAATTGACCATGTTGATCCCAAGTGTGTACTTGTCTTGTGTGGGATGTCATTTTTAAAAGGTGGACCAGATATTAGGACAATTGGAATGAATGAATGAATGAATGTAATCTTATATAGCGCATGTATCTAGCCGGAGGCTGTTCAGAGCGCTGAACATTGAGAGTAACTTAGCAAGGCCTGTTATCATTCTAAATCGAACTCGGTCTCCTGGGAGATATACAGCTGAGCTGCCATTGAGGCGCATCAAGCTATTTTCATTCCAAGCAAATTCGCCTTTTGTGCCAAGTACTCACACATTGTGGTTTTTCTGGGGTCTCGCCGGATGGAAACTGCCCCTACGTCCATTGAGGTTCTTTTACGTCCAACTCTAGGTCAGTCAGACGAGCCATCTGATTTACGTGGTTCTCTGAGCCCCACGAGTGTATACAGCACCTGGCAGTCCCAGGCGGTCACCCATCCAATTATGATGAGCGAACTCCGTATTCCGTCCACCAGAACAGCAGATATTACAGTTTTTGTAATTTCTGGCCGGAATCGATCGGTGAATTTCAGCTCCTATTTCTTGGCTCCTATCGCCAAAATTGGCAAAAACACAAAAATAGGCGGCACCTACTCAATTTTACTTAAAATTGTTCTTGAAATGATCGGGGGCGCAAGGGCTGACCTAAGAAATACTAGAACATTGATTTTACAGCCTACCTCTTTTACAATGTCACTCAAATGACCATTTGGGCAGAAAAGTGACGTAAAGCAATAATTTACTACTACTACAACTGATGAAGCAAAATTTGTAAATTGCCTCCAAATCTCATTAAAATTGATTTGAGCGTTTTTCTTACCAACAATAATTTATTAATTCACATTGTTCACTTGTTATTATATAACTGATATACTTTTGATATACTTCTCACTCTATAATATAATTTTGAAACTTTTTAAGCCTATCATGAGACAAGAGACGTTTAGCCTGTGTCGGTTTAATTCTGGGCCACCGAAACTGACTGTGACATTGGTTGTTGAATACATGAGATGTTCCCTATGATAGAAGCAGCAGCCTTATGGCTTTGATAAATTACATGGTTGCCCAATGGACCGGAAACAAAAACCTGAGAATTTTTGTCAACTTTTATAGGGCGCATTAACAACACCTTGATAACCTCATAACGCGCAAAATCATAATCATTACTTAATAGGGTAAATTAGATCCGAATTCAGCGGATTTTATAAATAAAACATGATAAAAAATGATTTTCTTTCGTGGAATACTTGAGATGGTCCCTGAGATAGTCGTAGTCATAGCCGTAGTACTACAAGGTTCGAATAAGTCTACTACTACTACTACTACTACTACTACTACTATACTACTACTACTACTACTACTACTACTACTACACTACCACTATACCATTACCGCTACCACCACCACCATTACTATTACTACTTCAGTCTTTGCTCACGTTTCAATTGAGCAGTTACTTCTGTTTGCCTTTGTAGGGTAGGGAATTATTGTCATGATATAACACATTATCGTTGTTTATACAAAACTCGCCATATTCTTATTCATAATTAATGCAAAAGAGAAGAATCTATTGAATGCAATAGGAAACCTCAAGCCATGTTATGAATGCGAATATTCTCAAATATCCAGCAGGACATCTTGTCCCACTTTTTTGTTTTACCCAGCGTTTCAGCTAGTATTACTCATGTTGCCCTTTCTTTACCACTGTTTACGTCTCTTCCTCCATGTTCTGTAGCGGCGTATTGCTATTTGACAAGGGAAAGGGCGGGGGCCTTAGGGTAGTGGTTAGTACCGCTGCCTTTCACGCCGGAGTTCGGGGTTCGGTTCCCGGCGGTTTGAAAGAAACAAAAATGTTTCTTCCCCATCCACGTGTGAAGTCAGTATTGTAGGGAGCCTCCGTGACCGAGAGGTAGCGTGCTCGGCCTCAGAACACCAGGGCTCTAATTTCGAATCCTGTGTCTGGAGGACAGTGTCATCTCAATCATCTCACCATCCTCATGAGGTTCTCCTGGCCCAGTTTAGCCTATATGTGCACAAAGGTGAACTAAAGCCCGATTCATTTCATTTTCATCTGTATTGCCCAAAAGATTCCGAAATTTGTTAGTGCACGCAGTTTCTAATTAAATCAATTACGCGATTTTTAGAGACCTTAGAAAAACGGTTCACGTTCTCCTTGCTGGTTTGCCATCAATAGAAACAAAATCGGCTGACTCAGTTTGCAAGTTTAGGAGACCGAAAAGCTGGACATTATATGTATGTACAATTTCGTTGCGGGAAGATGAGCACATGGTTTGGTATGCCAGGCAGGTCGGTGGGGAAACAAGCAAACAGACCAAGGCGCCACATCACCTAGCCTTAATGCCTGGCAGATTGCAGGCAGTGCAGAG